>JANAVB010005596.1:1979790-2004790 GCA_029216955.1 Iris pallida
TTGAACTACTAACCCTCGTCCCTAGTGGACTCGCAGGTTTGAACTACTAACCCTCGTCCCTAGTGTGGACTCGCAGGTTAGCGTCACCCTCGTCCCTAGTGTGGACTCGCAGGCGTAAACCCTATACTACTAACCCTCGTCCCTGGTGTGGACTCGCAGGCTAGCATCTATGACTAACCCACGTCCCTATCATGGACTCGCACGTTAGCATCACCCTCGTCCCTAGTATGGACTCGTAGGTGTGGACCAATAACTAACCCTCGTCCCTATTGTGGACTCGCAGGTCAGCTTCAAGGTTCAAGACACGGAGGCACGACTCAATCAAGGCACAACCAATAAGACACAAGGCTAACTGTGAACACTGTCTAAAGCAATGATAAAAATATACCAGCTTGATAGAAAAGATACATGGCAACAATATGAGAAAACTGGATAAAATAATAGACAGTACATGTAAATAAAGCTGTGTAGAAAGGCAAGGTATACTTGCCTTAGTCCTGAGCTGTGGACACGGGTCAAGAATCCGTATCGAGGTCCAAGTAGCCTGTTAATGATTTACCATGTCAATATACAATTTGAAATCAAATTTATAATCTACTTAAAATTAGTCTTCTAGGTTCACCAATTATTCTCGTCCTATCCTTGACCTATAACCCATATATGACAATATGCCTTAAGCCTCTTGATCTCTGGCACTATTCCTAACTTTACTTGACATAGCAGAGGATATGACATCATGGTAGTTTAGGATAAACAGTAAATATAATGGATCATTCCTTAGTCTCTAATACAACTCAGGCCAAGGCTCTATCCTCAATTACCATAATCCAAGTCACAGGGAACCAAAACTTGGTACAAAGTCCTTATAATGTCCGTGTCAGGCATGTGTTGAGCATTGCCCTAATAGTGCAAAGTACTCTAAGATACTACAAACTCCTGTTGCTTCCTTGTTTCCTTGTCCAACTTCGTGTCGTTCCATCTTCATGTTTATGCAACATAGATAACTCTAACCTGGAAAGTCTAGGAGACATGGATGGCTGAAAGATTTGTGACAGCATGCTGCGCCAAAGATCACCATAGAAGTCATAACAATTGTCCCTTTGGACTACTACAGCTTCAAGTTCCAATCATAGTAAGCCAGAATCAACTTATCAATAATTACCATAACTTAAATCCTTTATAAGGTATGTGGGGAAAGAATCTGTTGAAAACTTACAGTAATGTCTTATGAATCACAAATCATGTCACTTGATTAATTCCTCATGAAGTCTCATAATCTGCAACCAATTATAGTGTTGTTGCTGGAGCCAACCTGTTGTTGAAAAAGATCCCTGGGACACATTTTGGTGGAGGTACTATATTTGGTCTAGCAAAACTTTTAACAAAATGCTCGAGATACAATGAATTCTTGAAACTAAGTCAGCAAAGAGATGATCTGGCCCTAAACATAATAGCTCAGGATATTTGTGGACAACTAGTGTGTGAAAAGCAAGGTCTTTCAGCATCTACCCTTGCTTCCAGCTATGGAAAGGTGAAATCATCTAAAAGGATGTTCTCAGATTACAAACCTGTAACTCCACTTTTTAAAAAAAATTCCAAATAATTTTCATGATAAAATTATTTTTATTAATTCGTTAGTCCAATTTAATTGGGCTTCTCTTCAAGTTAAGTGTTGGGCTTTCACTAAAGCCCATGAACCAGCCCATATATCCAGCCATTTCCCTCTGTTAAAGAATGAACCATTTCATTTTTAAACTTCACCATTCTCTTCCTTTTAGGAATAGCCCACAGCTGAGAATTCGAATTTCTCCAACCGATTCTCTGACAACTGTGCCATGTGCTCTAACAAAATTTTCCTTCTTTTTCCCTCTAAATTCTCCCTCTAACCGCCTATTTAAGGTCCTTCCTCTCCACACTTCAGAGGAGCAACAATTCTTTCATTCTCCAATCTCATCTTCTTCGACCAAGCCTTGTTCAAATCAGTCATGGCGGATCATCTTCAGGGCTCGACAAGTGTTGCAGATGGTCATCGGAGCTTGGGATCGGCGTGAGGAGCATTTGTGTTGATTCTCATATCGGGATCAGATCAGAAGACTGAGGTGAGTTGGTTGTTTATGAGGATTTCGATCGATCCTTGTTCTGGATCATCAATGATCTAAATTTTTGATTTGTTCAAATGTTGTCCATAGGAACAATTGATTCTGTTCAAGTTTCTTCATGATTCATTCTTTCTGATTGATCCATCTATTCAATTGAGCAGTAGAAAGAGGTAAGAAATCGAACACAAATTCCCTGGGTTTGATAAATTGTAATTTGGGAAATTAATTCGATCTCCTTTTTTTTTACTGTTGTTGTGCTTCGTTATGGAGAGATCAGGACCTGATCGATCCTTGTCCTCAACCGATAAATTTGATCTGGATTGTAGATCTGGATTGTAGATCTGTGACTATTGTTTTGAACCGAGGATTGATTGGGTGAGTATTTTTCCTGTTGGTTTGTAATTAGAAAAGTGTCTGTGGAGTGATCCTCTTGATTCTTTTGGTTGATCCAGATTTTGGAATTTCTGATCAACACGAGGATCGTGTTCTTTTGTTGAAGTTGTGTTCTCAAGGGATCAACCCAGCCATATCAGGTAAAAATTTCTAATTCCTGATTCATTTTCTTGAGTCAATGTAGTGATGTCTGAACCATTGGCAGATCTAAATGTGTGTTTGATTCACCTAGTTGGGAGATATACTGTTAGTACAATAGGACTGATTATCGAATTGATTAATTCCAGTGGTGTCTAATAAAGTTGCAATTGATTCAATTTATTAAATTCTGGATGCCTTCAGTGAGCATTTACAAGCTTGTGTGGGTGTCTTTGTGTGGTTCAATTCACTCAAATAGCAGGGGATTTTGCTTTGAGCTGTTGAATCATTTTTCACCTAGTTTATTCTACTAAATCTGATATTAGCATGTGCAGCTGATTTTGAGTAATCAATGAGACGTATATCCATGTTTGTTGAATCAAGAATTTATACCATTGATTAGCTAATTGATGAACCCGGTTTCACATGCAATATTTTCCTATTCAGTTAGAATCTAAATCACATATATTGGTGTTGGGTATTGAATCTGAATTTTCATGTGCAAATGTGGATACACTTTATTGGGGACTTTCCTATGCAAGTTGGTTCATCTTGTTTGAACTAGGAATTATATGGGCAATAATAATTCAATTAGTGATACTGTTAATGCATATGAACTACTGAGTTCGAGACCTATATGCACTGTTTTGAAAATTGGAACCTAGGAATACTGAACCAAGTTGAGAAGCTAATGTCCTATTTAAGAATGTGGTGTGGAGATTTGCTCTGGACTGATGGTATCAGGTCTCAGTGAAGGTTGAGTTCTCAACTAGGCAGGGATGACAGATTAATTTCCTTATTTGGGTTCAGACTTGATTTTCTGTGTGCAGTAAACTATACTAGATTACAAGAGCTAAAATAGGATGCTTAAATCTTTGGGAAGACTGATGTAGGAATACATATAGAACTGGTGTTTGGCTTACAAGTGAACTGTGACTCATGTTAACTTCCAGTTCAATTATTGACTCTACCTAACAGTTGAGAAGTGACAGGTTGACTATGCAATGTTCTCTTAGAAGTTAGATTGAAGGTTAAAGAATTTACTTAGCAAATTTCGATTGATGTATGTGCAACAAATTGTTTAACTGGTAAAGGGTATCAGTAAGACCAATTGGACTGTGGGTGACTATTCCAAAATGCAGGAAGACATTGATTTATGCTTATAATGAATGGTAGACTGATATGGAAGTTCTATTGGACTATTTTTGATAGGACTGATATGTAACTGAGGGAATACTGAGAGCATACTCAAAGGAAACCTGGAAGCATATTCCTGAGACTGTAGCTTAGGAATATTGTGTTTGAAGTCTCAAAGAATGAGACTGAAATCTCAGGAACTTTGAGACTGAAGTCTCAGACAGTCTGAGCTCAGGAAATCTGAGATGATATTTCAGGTTTGCCCTTCAGATGAATTTCAGTATTTGGGAATGACACTTCAATAGTTAGTTCAGAGTTCTTCTTAACTCTTAAACAGGAAGTTGTGATCACTTATAGGTTCCTTATGAGTTATGGACCTGGAACTAATGTAAGTAAAACCTTAGTTTCCTAAAATCAATTCATGTATTGAGGAACCAAGCCATATATCAAGTTCCTGTTTTATAACAGGATTCTAATATTTTTGGGTTCCAAACAAGTTCAATTTTAGGAAATTTTATTCTTTGATGTAAGATTCATTACTCTACTTTTTACTTAAGTATTTGAGAGTTTAAATAGTACTAATGGAATCAACTCTTAACTAATATATTAGTTTTACTACTAACCCTTGTAATTACCATATTGTCATGTGTTTAGTTTTATTTAAAGTTCTTGCTAGTATAGGATAAGGAGTAATTGATACCCTTGTAAAACCCCTAAATTTCTACTATATTTTATTATATCAATTTTTGTACTGATTTAAAATTTTTGTACGATATGTCACGTAGTCGTATTATACGTCGCGCGCGAAAATTTTATTTTTCGTAGTTGCTCGTCGAGTGCGAATATGTGCGAGCGTACATATTTTAGAAAAACATTTTCTCTCTATTTTATTATTTCAAAATATTCTATAAATATTCTTGCTATAAAAAGCCTTGTTTCTAAAAAGTTATTAATAGTAAATAATATTTCTGTATACTAGAAAAGCCTAATATTTTTGCATACATACCTATTTCATAATTATTTATTAATTTATTTGTAAATAATAATGTATTTTCAAAATTTTATATAGGAGGATATCTGACTCTATTGCCTACTTGTACTTTCCTGGAGCAAGGCAAGTACACTCTACGGTTTTATACTTTACATTATATATCATGTGCTTCCTTGAGTGACACAATTGCAACACGTCATGTACTTTCTGGTGCTCATGTTCTCTTGTTCTTATTACTTGTATCTGGGGTGGGAAAATATACTACCTATGTGACTAATCCCAAATAACAACTCAGGTGTGTTTAGCTTAGACCTCGCATCGTGCACGCGGGTCCTAAGTCGCCCATTCATGTGCTTTCATGTGCTTTCATGTGCTTACCCTATCCGGTCACATATTTAGTTATATTTCAAATGTAGTACACACATGTTCAGGAGATTACCTTGTACTTATTTCCTGTGATTCCATGATATCATGTTCTTTCAGGTGCTTATATATCATATTCTTTCATGTTCTTATTTATGTTCTTTCATGTACTTTACACTGTTCTTCATGTACTTATTCACCTGTTCTTCCTGTACTTTCCATGTTTCCTTGTACTTTCATATTATGATGTCTGGTTCATTACCTAGAATTGTACTTGCTCCGCTCCTGAATATGATATGTTGTAGGTGAGATGGAGGCCTTGTGTGACACCTACTATGGGCAGGATATTGCTTTCCCTACTGAGCCAGCTGGAGCTGCTTGTGACCTAGAGGCTGCAGAATCCTAGTGTTTCTTAGTATTTTCCTATTATCTTTCCATGTATTGAGACTAGCAGACTCTTTTATTAGTTGGAATGTAATAATTCAGATATTGTACTTTACTATGGTTGGGACACATTTATATAGATGTTGTGATTTCATTTCATGTTTATATTATCTGGTTAGTTTCCCTAGATTGGTACAGCTTACTTTGTTGTGTCTAACAACAAGGGCTGGGCGTGTCCGACTCGTATCCGGTTATTCGGGAGCGGGTCATGACAAAACCTGAGAATCTTGCTATAACAATGTTGACTGTCTTTACCTGCAACATTGCTCAAGTTTTGTTCTTGGTAGCATCACTTCTAAAGCTAAAACATGTAATTTTGGAGGATCTTATATATGCAGTCATGCTAGCACAATGGATAGCATATCATATGCAATCAATTATTGGTCCAAAGATATAGGCTCAGATGATAAAGCCTGCAATGTGCAAGGCATTAACAGGGTAACGAACGCAGACAAACTTCAACCATCAAGTATAATGTCTTTAGATGTGCCAACAACGGAAATGCTCCAGCTTTGAGCTATCCGAAACACTCGCTATATTGACTTTGACTAAACAGAAGGTTACACACATCTCCATGCCCACTTGTATTACTAGTAGGACTTTTACCCACCAAATCTAAACTATACTATACATCATAATATATATACGACCACAGCCATTACCATGCCAACTTGTATCTTCACCAGTCAAGACTATCACTAAGGATTAAAGAGATTGCTTGAATCTCTCTCGAATTCAGTTCAGACCTCATATATCTATATAGTTATCCATACACACAAGTGTCCAAATCAGAACTATATTACATTATTAGATTGAATCGAAAAAACTAACACTAGGTTGGGATTTACATATCATACAGCAACCACAGTTTTCGTGGGAACTTCAGCAAATTCAGACAGATTCCCATTTAGCAATCTTCGAATATGCAATTGGGGTTAATTTAGTTTACCAAAAATATCAACAAATAAAAGACTAGCATTAATTCCTTGCCTTCCATTATTCCTACTAGATAAATGAGAAAAACCCATGGAATCGGAAGTGGAAAAGAAGTGCAAATTGAGGTAGGAGCTGCATTCATCTCAAAAGCACAATGCATCAGCTAAATAATCAAACTACAGTCCCAAAAACGTAACTATACTTTAAGCAATTGCTGAATTGTGGTATTTAAGCCAAAAATTACTTCCTAGCTATTCAATACACATGAGCCTCCAAACCAGAAGTATATTCTAGCAATGGGATTTAGTTAAAATAGATCATACCAACACGTCTAATCCCCCTATAGAAACTTCTGCAAATGCAATAGAAGAATATGTCCACTAGCATTTTCAATTAATGCATTTGGCTAAATCTACTGACTTTTAAAGATTGACATATTAAGTATAAAATTACTGTCTCCCTCTGCTACTTGGACTCTCTAGTACCACCTTTCGATACTATCTATTTGTTTAACCATAGATTTCCTTTTAGGCATAAATTCGAATACCCATAGCCTGCAATCATAAAATCGAAAATTAAAGGATTTCGTACCTATTCGATTTGTTGCCTGTTGCTAGAGTGCTTCGTCGTTTCCTCCTCGTCATCTTGGCGACAGAAGGTGTAAAATACTTAGGGTTCTTCCTGGTTCCTTCGTGGTCTTCTTCGTGAAGAGGATGGTAGCCACTAGGGTTTTCTCGAATGATCGGCCACAACCCCTCCTATATATAGGCTCTAATGTTCGATCAAGATCTTGAGGAGATAAAGAGAACTTCATTTGATCCTATCCATGTTTGATTCGAAATCAAACTAGAATTTAAATCAGCAGGTTATGTGTTCGGCTTAAAGAATTTGAATAAGTGAGATTTGCACTAAGGCCCCTAGTGTATACTCTATTTACTCCTGTGTCCCTTTGTATATATATAAAGTAATACACTATATGTTTTTATACATATTATGACAATTATATAGGATAATAAAGAAAATGATAAATAATAAATGAAAAAAATTAGGAGGAAAATTTGGTCAAGGGGTTGACACTTTCCGCTGCAAATAGGAACACTCTGTGCGACTATGTAGCCTAGCTCAAATCGGCCGTTTCTGGACTTGGCCTTGCACGGGCGCAACCCAGG
The DNA here is from genome assembly GCA_029216955.1 of Iris pallida. Classification (NCBI taxonomy): domain Eukaryota; kingdom Viridiplantae; phylum Streptophyta; class Magnoliopsida; order Asparagales; family Iridaceae; genus Iris; species Iris pallida. The sequence continues at coordinate 1,987,461 of JANAVB010005596.1, forward strand.
CCCGTGCGGCATCACGCCTTAGCGAGGACGATCGCTCCTACGGAAGCGGGACATGACACCGAGTGTGCGGTGTGCCTTATTACCTACAGCCGTTCAGATGTCGATCCCGATATTTTAAAACACACTGTTAGAGTATAGGCTAGACTCACCCTGGAACCTTTGATCACTGACTGGAGTCACCTTATACCGGACTCATCTTGTGCTGGAATCACCTGGTATTGGATTATATTGTCTGGACTCACACATGACTCTTATTATACTGTCTGGACTTATATCGTGCTACTCTAGTTCGGCTAGAATATATTTTTACAGTCTTTATTGTCATGATTCTCTTCTTGTTTAGTACTTTCCTCTTCTTGTACCTTAACTGTTCTCTATATCATTACCTGTATAAAACTGCCATGATTCATCAATAACTGCTTATAACTGCTTATAGTCCTCTGTCATTTACTTGGGATTTCTTGATGAGTTGTACTCGTTCCTGTCCTGATTAGACCTGTTAAAATTTAACAGATGATTGCCCTGAGGACACATGCCCTACATATTATGGACCCGGAGACGGGATGGCTACCTTTGGCCCCGACACTCAGGAGTGATCGGGATTTAGTTTAGTAGACTAGCATATTTTCATGTTGAACTTGTTGTAGAAGATTTGAGACTTGTGTAGTATTTGAGATTTGTTGAGAGTGGTTATTATTTTAGTAGTTGTCTTTCTATTCTTAGTTAATTCTTCTGTGATCATCTTATCGTGCTTAGACTGTGATTAAATTACAATATCTTATACTCGTCCTTCGTTCGGAGTTGATCATGATGAGTACATTATAATTGCATGAGTTGCTGGTTAGATAGTAACCTAGGACAATGCTCTACCGCCGACACAGGCATAGGCTGGGCGTAGTTACGTACTCGTACCCTCACAGTGGGTGCGGGTCGTGACACGAAACGATCGTCTTAGAGTTGGTGCACGGCATGCTTTCAAAATAACACTCGATCCTTAGTCCCGTGGCTTGGGAGAAGGAAAGTTGGTATTCGCCGCAAAGCCAAGAGTTAGCCAAATTCATAGGCGTCGCCCGCACAAATGCTTCATAAAGCATGCACAATCTCATCGCCCAAGGCGTAGCATCGCCTCTGCTCGCCCGACGGGTTAAGTTGTATTGCACGGCTTGCGGCATAAGTCTAGGCACCCCAAATAACTTGGTTGTTCAAGTCGATCGCGTGCATGGCACGTTCCCACGATGTAAGGCTTAACCTAGCCTTTGCTCGTCGAGTCGTCGTGCGTTTAAGTCAGGCAAGTTAAGTTAGACAAAGTTATGCCGGTCGACCTAAGACATTACAAGTATCGTCCACTCTTTCGCGGTTTGTCAAAGTTAAGTAGTCCCACGATCTCAAGGCCTGTCGACTTGGGTAGGAGTGTTGCGTAGAACACGGTTGGCTTAAGGCACGATGCACGGACTTAGTGTTTAAGGCATAAACCACGGTTGATTCGATGATTTTTGGAGAAAGGACTATCAAATAGGCATTGAGTTGAATGAAATGATATGGTAACATGAAAAGAACGCTCGCGACTACAGGTTGGCGAGGCGGTCTAAGAAGAAAGAAGTATGCTCGCGCTATAGGTCGGCGAGGCGGTCTCAGAAGAAAGAAGTAGCATGACTGTGTGAGACGTCAGTTTGAGTCGAGTCTTGCATGGTCATGGACAACTTGTCGACAAGATGGATCGTTTTCCCGCACGGCAACCCGGCGGCCACGGGACCGTTGCGGCCGTCGATTGGAAACGAGTAATTAGCTGTGCTGGGCAGGGTTAGGCGGGGACTTGCAGCGGGGCTAGCTACCTTGCGCTGAAAGGGACGCCCTTCTAACAAAAGCTAGAGGAGTCCACGATGGCTCTGGAGTCAGTGACCAAATCATATAGATGAGTCGGCATGGCGGCAATCCGCGTGTGTGCCTTTGGATTGAGTTGAGTTGTTGAATGTGTGTACAGTTAGAATACAAATGTTTGGGCTTAAGAATGGCTACAACATAGGCGACGTGCTTCGGCACGAGATGTGGCATCGAGTCTTGAGTTGTCGGCATATAAGTTGCATAAGTTGGTTGAGTTGTTTGAGTTTAAGTCGGGAAACCGCTGCAAGGCAAAGTTGGTTGAGTGACACTAACATTCACAAGTCTTGATTGGGTCAGTTGGTGATCAAAGTAGCAAGGGCCGCGAGGCGGCGATATGGTTTAGTCACCCTGAGTTGCGAGGTACGGCACGATGGATTCCTAGCACGATCACATGGAAATGGAGCCTCATCGCGTAGTTGCGTCTCTGATTAAGTGCCGTAAGGCAAACACGACTTGATAGGGTAACGTCGATGTTGCAAGCATGGGATGGTCTTAAAACACGAAATAGGCCAAGACGTCTGTCCTAAAACTGATCCTAAGGCAAGAGTAGAAAGAGAATTGATAAGAAGGGACTATGTTGCACAAAGTAAAATAACGTGTCGATTTTGTATGGGTGGGCGAGGAGCTCATTCCACCATTATAATTGAGTACTGACACCCACATAGTTTACATGTGCAGGCGCAGGTAGAAGCTCGTGGCGCGGAGCTCGCTTGGATGCGTCGAGGCAGAGTTCCTTGGCGATTCGAAGCGTATGGCCGCATGGATTAAAGATTTATACAGGACATAATATATGGATGTCGCCTTCCGAAGCATCTGCTGGCTCAAGACTTGTATTTGAGAGAAGAGAGAGAGCTGAGTGACTTGTAATGTGAGCTTGAGTGAGCTTGAGAGACTTGTAATCTTGGCCTTGCGCCCATTATAACCTTTGTTTCAATATCAATAAAGAGCTTCTTTTGAATAACTTGTATTTTGTTCTAATTTTTGCTGCTATCATTCAATGTCTCTGCATGGGACTTCTGTGCGACGACCCCATCGCAGCCGCTGGAATCGGCCGTTATGGAACCCGCCTTGCACGAGCGCAATCTAGGCTCGTGCGACATCACGCCTTAGCGAGGACGATCGCTCCTACGGGAGCGGGGCGTGACAGTGGCCGTTATGATCGGTCGGTGGGGGTTTAACCGGAGTATGGCGGTGGATCGGACGGTGTAGTAGAGTCGGATAGGTCGGTGGAAGAAACCTCTAGGATTTTCTAGAAGGTCGAGGAGCTGTTCTCCACTGGAGAGGAGCGGATGGCTCCGCCGTTCCACTGTCGAGCGGTGGTGAGCTGTGTTAATTTGAGAGGAAGAGGAAGACTCAAAAGGAAACGAATGGGTCGAGTCGAAAAGAAAGGAGTGAAGAGGAGTGACTTGGTTCTGTGATTTGGGTAATTAGGTTTGGGTCCACTTGGACCTATTTTATGGGCAAGTTATATGGACACATCACATTTTGATCATGGCTAGTCCGGATTGTGGCTAGACCAAAAAAAATTTCAGTAGGCTAGTCCAATTTTTGATACTTGGATGTCCCAAATTCCCCACCCCCTCCCCTCCCGAACTCATTTTTACTCTTCATTTGCAAAATTCCTTTTCTCTTAAAAACCATCGCCCCTTTCTTCTTGAGTTTTGAAGTTTTGAAGAAGAAATTACAAAACCCTAAAGCTTCCTCATAGTTTCCTGGCAGTTCCTCTTCTCCTCCACCATCCTCCACTTTTGAAGAAGAACGATGGCACCGAAGAATGGGCTAGCCATGATCAAATTTTAAAAAATCTGAAACCCTAGAAATTACCCGTTATTTCTAAAAATTTTCCCATCTGAAACCCTATAATTGTTTATTTAAATGATCTCGTGTGTATTACGTTTCATTCTTTATTTCAACTGTAAGTATTTTAATGGGAATTAAAGTCTTTTAGATCAAAACCTAGCATTCTCGAATTGAGAAAATCTGTGTCGACATGGACTGCCCAACCATCTGGCAGTCCAGTCTGTATGGTGGACTGCTAGAAGAATGGAAAGTCCTAAGGCAGAGCCTGTTTAACAAAGGACTACCCATTCTTCTGGCAGTCCAACATACAGACTGGACTGCCAGATAGTTGGGCAGTACAAAGTTACACATGCTGTGAGTTGGACTGCCCATTCTTCTGGCAGTCCAACATACAGTTAGGACTGCCAAAAAATGGACAGTCCTTTGTTTTACATGCTGTGACTTAGAATTTCCAGTTTTATGGCAGTCCATTCAGTTTGTAGGACTGACAGAAAATTGGACAATCCTTGTTTACACTAGTTGAACAACAATATTATGGTTCCCACCAATATTAGGGTTTGTGCATTATGATTAGCCTTTGGGTGCCATCAAAATTGGAAATGAGAAAAAAAAATTATGGTTTAATTTTTGGGTTTTTTTTTTCATTTTCTTCTTCTCCATCAGTTGAAAATCGAAATTCGAAATGGGAAGAAAATTATGGTTTAAACCCCATTATACTTGAAGATAATGAGAATAAGTTGAGAAAGAAAATTAGGATTTAAACCCATCAAAATTCTCATTTTTTTGTTTTTGCTCTTCTTCTTCCTCTTCTTCTTTTTCTTGTTCTTCTTGGATGAGTTGAGGAAGAAAAAGAGCAAAATTAGAAAAAAAAAAATGACTTTTATACCAAAGAGTGGGATAGCCATGATCACTTTCTTCAATGACAAACTTGTAAATAAACCAAAGTTCAAAATAGGCTAACCATGATCAAATTTTGATGTGCTCATATAACTTGCCATTTCATGGGCTTAGTTGGCATGGCCGGTTTGTGGGTTAGGTGATTACTCATAGGAATAAAGGAATTAAGGTAGATGAATGGTGGTTTGCTATGGAAGAAAATATACTAAGTAGCTGGCCTAGCTTGGAACCAATGGGCCATTGGGTCCACAAGTAATGCGAGTTTGGAATGGCTGAGTTTGGAAGCTGAGAATAAAGTAGTGGCTGACATGGCCTTGGGCCAACTTATGAGAAAAATGAATTAGGGATTTGGGTTAATCTGTGAGCTTAACTCTAATTTGGCTTTGGCTCCAATTCCAATGAGAAAAATTATCTAAGGCCAATAAATTTTAAAAATGAATTTGGTTTGGAAAAAATAGGCTTTGTCTAAATATAAACAATAATTGGGAAAAAATAAAATAGAAAAATAGGAAATTTTATTAAATTGAAAAGTGGGGGTTACATTAAGCAAACCAACTGCTTCATTGGTTATTTTTAACAAAAATCAATAGCCAAAAAAATGTTATATCAAATGCATCTTAGGAACCAAAAAAATGTTATATCAAATGCATCTTAAGAATTATACAATAAAATATTTCCACCTATGTTACTTTGAAATCATCTATACTAATACTAATATATAAGTTAGATAGTAGGAATATCAGGGTACAATACTAATTGACTTACTCAAAAATATAATTATTTCGAAATTTACTCCATTCAGTCGATAAATTTTCTTTTCTTTTGAACAACCGATTTAATGTACTTATACCACTCACACAAACGGTTAATATCTTAATTCAAATAAATATGTTATATAAAATTGTCTGTTAAAAATAGATATACTGATGATTGTTATTCAAATATAAAATGAATAAATTCTACTTATTTGAAGCTAAATTTTAATAATAAGATTTTATAATATTCAACTTAATCACCTTAATAAATGATATGTTGGTTATTCTATTATTTTCACATATGGTTATATAGCTTTATTTATTTAAAAATTTAAATTTTAATATTCAAATATTCTCGTAATTCGTATTGTAGTGTAGATTTAATATACAAAATTTATCAAAATTTGATAAGGTAATTATCAAAATATGGAATTAGTAAATCCTATTTGAACCATCTACATATCTTAAGTATAAAGAATTGATAGTATTCAATTTAATAACAAAAAATAAAGTATGGAGCAAATGCTAATATTCAACCGACCGAACTAAAATTTAAATATATATATATTTTGATTTGTAAATTTTTAAATAATTAAATATAATATTTAAATATATTTTGGCTTCATCGGCCAAGTTAAATTTTAAATTGGAAAAATAGAATTAAAATAAAATAAACTATTTTGATTGATTTTCACTAAAATAGGATTATGTGAGAACTAATCCTTAATTATAAATAGAGGAAGAGGTCACATCACATTCAAATTTCAAACTAAAAAAGAGAGAGCTTACATCCACATAAATTTAAAATAAAATAGTAATAATAAAGAAATGAAATATTCATGTAAATAATTTAGTTTATTTTTTTTCTATACGTTTTTTATTTTCATTTTTTATTTCATATAGATTTTTTTCCCAAATTAACAAGATTTTTTAGGGTGTTCAATTATTAGTTTTCCACGAAAGCTGACAAGTAGAATCTCAATGAAACATATATGAAACAATTTAAAAATCACAAGTAGTTCAGCAAAACAAAAACAAAAACAAAAACAAACGTTGACAACAAATGGTAATAATGTTGTTTACAAATACCTGTTCATGATTGGTATACTTCAGCAAGCAATGGTTACACCTATAGACGAGAGTCTCACAAAAGAACATCGACATCATATATATATATATATATATATAATATATATATATATATATATATATATATATATATAATATAATATATATATATATATATATAATATCAAATATATATATATATATATATATATATATATATATATATATATATATATAAGTTTCCGTATGTCTGCGCTAGGGTTTCCTTCCACGGAAGGAGAACCACGAGCAGACGTCACAGCGGATGGCAATCGGATCCCGGCGGAGTCTGAGGCGGCAGAGGAGATACGATTTCGGGAAAGGCCGGCGGCTGGACCACTATTGACAGGCAAAGGAAAAGATCCACGGCCTCTCAACTTGAGAGACGTGAGAAGGAGGTCCCACGGCCAGGGAGACGCTACGTCGGCCGGCCTAACCAGAGAAACCCGATGCGCAGAGAAGCGACCCGGTGGGAGCGGTTCGGCACGGTGGTCCTTCTCCTAACACCGGAAATCCCACGGCGAGCGGAGGAGCAGGGCTGAGAGACAAGTCGACTAGGCAGATGCCAGAGGGCCCCAACCGGGCACCCCCTACGCCTACTCCACGAAGACAGGGGTCGAGCAGCAACGGAGAACAATCCAAGCCAGTATCATGGGTGGACGTGTGCAAAACGGCGTCGGCTCAGGAGAAGGTTGATTTGCAATATATCGAACCTACCATCATCAACGGAGAGAATGTGGCAGAAATAACGAGTGATGATATACAAGAAACATCGAAATATTGGAGAAAACTTTGGTCATGTACGTGATGGGCAATAGGCCGTTCTATGGACAACTACGTGGATATGCGCTTCGACAATGGAAACCGAAAAAGGGGGGATGGGCATTTACTTGAGAGAGAACGGGTTCTATTTTATCAAATTGACCTAAAGAGGATCTTGAGCGCATATTACAAGGAGGCCCGTGGACGTTTGATGGTCGCTTAGTTGTCCTAAAACGGTGGTGCCCTGATACCAATTTCGAGAAGGATCGACTGACATCAATCCCCTTATGGATCCGTATGCCATGGCTGTCTCCCCAACTGTGGAGTGACCCGGCCATAATAAAGTTGGCCAGCATTGTGGGGAAGCCCCTCCGAACAGACATAACAACGGCGAGATGGCAGCGACTCTCTTATGCGAGAGTTTTTGTTGAAATCCAGGCTGCTGAAGTACTACCGAGAAAGATAGATATCATGTTACCTAATGGGAACGTATGGAGCAGGATATTGAGTATGAGTGGGTACCTCCGTCATGCTCCTACTGCCAATGTTTTGGCCAACACATACTCAATACAAGAACAAGGGGAGGCAGCCAGAAGAAGAGGATAACCAGGAGGAACAGATGATACTGGATGATCAGCGCGCAACAACCATCTCTTCGGCATTGGACAAAAATTCTACTGGTACGATTGACCGGATAGAGCAGGACATGGGAATAGCGCATACTCCATAAGGCATGGCCTTGCAAAGAGCTTCCATACTAGGGAAGCGACCAGGATCAGAGCGAGAGGGTTCGCCGGATGTCGGCATCTCGCAGGAATTGGTACTATACAACGATGGAGCAGAGGCAGTACCAACGTGGCGGATGAACAGACGTCTACTCGCAGGATGGCTGGGGAAGACTTTGCGGAGAAAGAAGGAGGTCCCAGTAGGCCGGTAACAACGGCAAATCGTTTGAAGTATTATCAGAGATGGGTAGACATGATAACAACCATACCGGAGGGCAGCACGGCCCTCACCATGCCAAACCCGAAGTGGAGTTTACTTGTGAAAGGCAAGTCATCTGAACCAGGGCCAAAGATAGGCGACAACCAGGAGGTCGAGCTCTCTCCCCATCCGTCCAAGGGATTGTCGGCGTCTCAAAAGGACACCATCCCCCCATGTCAATAAATGTCGATTCTAACATGGAATGTTAGAGGTGCTAATTCAATTGGACGGTGGCGTGAAGTCAACAACTTAGTGAAGAAGAACAAATGTTCGATAGTAGCTATATTAGAAAGCAAGATCAAATCGAAGGCAGTCATTGAGAGAAGGACGCCACACCAATGGACATTCGTTCACAATCTGGACACGAGCAACATGGCGCGTATCTGGGTAATGTGGTTTAATGGGGAGTGGTCGGGCCAGGTACGATTTCTTACTGACCAATTAATTTGTATTGATTTCACTAACAATGGTGGGCTCAAAGCAACAATCGCGGCAGTATATGGCCACAATGATCGTAGACTGAGATACAATTTGTGGAAAGACATTACCAAGATTGTCGCAGAAGTTGATGATAGCCTCCCACTTCTCCTTTGCGGAGACTTCAACGCGATTCTCCGAGCTGAGGATAAGTTGGGGGGCAGACAGGTTCCGCCATCCATCCTCAACGACTTCCAATCATGTCTGCTCCAATCGGGACTCCACTGCTTATCCCGAACGGGTCACCTGTGGTCCTGGAACAACAGTTCCTCTACATACCTGGTGGTTTCAACTGGACAGAACGCTTTGCAATCTCAAATGGTTGGAGAAATTCCCTACGGGTTGTGCGGAGGGCTTGCCGTATGGCACAAGTGACCACACTCCTTTGCTGGTCCGTTTGTCCCAGGAACAACCCAAGAAACGGCGGCCATTCAGATTTAATAATACGTGGCCATCCATGGATGGGTATGCCCAGGCGGTGGAGCATGGCTTAGCAACGGACTATCATGGCAACATCCAATTCAGCATTGTCCAATCACTTAAACGTGTAAAGGCTGCTCTTAAGACTTGGAACCGCACGTCCGGTCACCACTTTAGCGGAAAAGGAGGAGGAGCTTGCTGAGCTCCAATGCCAGCTACAACTCGCCCCAATGGACCCGACTCTAGCAGCCCAAGAAATTGCTATGCAGGAGTTAATCCGGCGACTTCGTTTCCAGGAGGAAGTGGAGCTCCAGCAACGGGCCAAATGCGTGTGGCTCAAGGAGGGGGACCGGGGTTCCAAATTTTCATTCTACGATCCGAGCCCGACATAATAGGAACTCCATCGGATCGCTTATTGATGATGAAGGGCGGGTACTCACTGAAGATAGCATGATAGCTAATGAGGCCATCTCTTTCAATAATAAGTTGTATAACCAATCAGACTATCCTTCTACCTTTCGAAAATAATATGCAAAAGACTTATTACTGATGAGGGCAATGCGAAGCTTCGAAGTGAGATCACTATGGAGGAGATCGAGCAGGTAGTTAAAAATGCGGATATCAATAAAGCTCCCAGATCGGATGGGTTCAATGCGGGTTTCTTCAAACAGCACTGGGACTACTTCCGGATATTCTGCATATGGTCCAGGATTTCTTCAAAACTGGGCGCTTGTTGAAAGAAATTAATCATACCTTCTTAACACTGATTCCGAAAAAAGAAGGAGCTTTCGGACTGGGAGATTATCGGCCAATAGCCTGCTGTAACTTCATATAAAAATTGTTACTAATATCATGGTTTCTAGAATGCAATGTTTGATGCAGGAACTCATTTCACTGAACCAATCTGCATTCATTAAAGGAAGGGCCATTGCGGAGAACTGCTTACTTGCACACGAACTTGTTCGTGAATTCAACAAGGCTGGAGGGCGGAAAGGGTGTATTAAACTTGACCTACAGAAGGCTTATGATATGGTGAACAGGGATTTTGTGTGCAAGGTTTTACAAAGTAGGATTTGCCAGATGGTGGGTAGACAGGATTCGGGTGTGCATTACTATGCCTACATTCTCGATACTCATCAAAGGGCAACCAATGGGTTTCTTCGGAAGCAACCGGGGACTGCGTCAAGGAGATCCCTCTCTCCATATTTATTCACTACTGTCATGGAGCACTTCACATGCAAGATGGACCTCGCGGTTATCCTGGGCAATATTCGCCCACTTTACCATTTTTCTCCGAGCATATCGCATCTTATATATGCAACGACCTCTTGGTTTTTATGGAGCCTTCGGAGAGCGGTTTTGCTTCTTTACTAGCTATTCTGGAGGAGTTTAAGAAAGTTTCTGGCCTTCAACTTAATCAAGACAAAAATATGATGTATGTCAACAAAGACTGTCCACAGAAGGAGCGTGGCCCGCGTTGATGCAAATTAATATGGGGCAGCTCCCGGTCAAGTACCTTGGATTGCCGTTATCCATTAATTCCGTTCGGGATACTGATTGTTCTGGCTTAATCCAGTACGTCTCCAACAGATTGGAAGGATGGCAATCACAAGTCCTCTCGTTTGGTGGAAGAATAGAATTGGTAAGGGTAGTGATATTTGCTATTACTATGTACTGGATGCAAGCCTTGTACATCCCAAACAGACATCAAGAGAATTGAGAATTTATGTGCTAACTTTATTTGGAAAGGAGGTATACACGCCATCTCATGGGAGGAACTCTGCTTAACAAAGGAAGAAGGAGGACTGGACTCAGATCCTTATGGATACAACGAGACGTTGCCATGTTAAAATTAGCATGGAAATTTATACAGGGCACATCTTTATGGGCCCAATGGATGAGAAGTCGTTATGTCAGGTCGGAAAGTTTTGGGTTCAAGAGAGTAACAATAACTTCTCCGTAACATTCAAGCAACTACTCCGGTTGCAGGGGACAGTGAAGAGAATATAACTCGAGTTATCAGTGATGGATGTCAAACCATTTATGGTTTGATCCATGGATTCCACATGAGAGTTTGATTGATAGGCTCAGATGGCCGACTTATGAACTGGTGGAAATATGACACTGTTAGAGTCCTCATACAAAATGACGCCTGGGAATTGGCCTCTCGGCAGGAGGGGCGTGGTATGAGAACGAAATCAATCAGATTTCGTTAAATAGGGGGGCGGCAGAGGACAGTTGGCTTTGGACGGGACCAGCGGACGAGAATTCTCTAGCAAAGTAGCGTATGAGCAGCTGCGGCCACACCGTACTCCGATCGAATAGGCTGAGCTTATATGGGTAAAGGAGAGTAGCTACAAATTGAAGCTATGTCTATACAAAAGCATCCGTGGTCGACTGCTGACCAAGGATAGGTTGAGATACTTCGGGATACAAATCACTAATCCTCGTGTAGTCTTTGTGAGCGTGAAGAGGAAACGAGAGACCACCTACTCTTTACCTGTCCAACGTCCGCTTCATATGGCAGCACTTTCAAGTTCAGTTGGGGCTACCCAACAGGAATTATGATGGACTGCAATGCTGTATAGATGAGATCCAAGGATTGAAGGCCAAGGGTGCTGAGATCTACACTAGAGCTAGAATCAAGCTTCTATCAGTAGTTTGGCATGTATGGCGCGAACGAAACAATTTTTGAGGGCAGGAAGACGTCTATCGCAGGCATCATTAATAATATCCATATGTATTAGATGTATGGGTTTTACTGATTGATGATTGATTGATGCTGAGCTTGTGTAATTGTAAAAGTTGTATCAAATCACCCTTTCTTCAATATATATATATAATATATATATATATATATATAATATATATATATATATATATATATATATATATATAAATTATGATTGATAAATCATTTTTTACTAATTTAAATCTCTAATTTATGTCGATGCACATATAGAAGGTAAAGTAGTATAAATATAGTCATGTATAGTATTAATTTCTTAATAATTATTATTAATACTTCTTCTTCTTTTTACTAATTTACACAATAGCCTCCTTTCCCTTTTACATTTCTCATCAGCACTACTAAACTATGTTATTTACCAGACTAAACGAACTGCAAGTGACTGCATAATATGTGATCAATCTAAACTTAAGGCATTGTTGATATACTGTAATGTAATACCTTATTGTTTGCATAATACTCTTTATCCAAATGTTCAAAGAATAAAATACATCGAATAATGAGTTTCATTGTCTTAAAAACAAAACAAAATACTGTGTATCTTTTGTAAAGAAATAAAATACTTGAATGATGAGATTCGTTCTATGTTAAAAAAAAACTTTATGTTTTTGTAAAGAAATAAAATACATTGAATGATGAGATTCATTATCTTAAAAACAAAATAAATACCTTCTACTTTTGTTCAAAGTCTTATAATGTTTCGCTAGTCCTTTATTCATATAAATTTAGGTCAAGAGTGGTATATATGATCAGTCACCACTCCAGTTTTTTCGTATGGCTTCTTATCGTCGATATGTAATTTTATCAGCTTTTGTTTTCTTTCTTTTAGCTTCGGAGCGAGAGGAGGAAGAGAGCGCCCTCTCATTAAGAAGAAAAGGTTGAGGATTTAGGTCATGTGAGTATTTTTTTTTTTAAATGTTATATTAACATGTAATCTAAGAACATTATACAATATATGTAATTTTAAATGAATCCTTTTACAAGTTATTATGTTAACATATGTGGCCTCAAGGTACATAATAAACCGTTGCTAACATGTGCTCAGCACATTTATACATCCTAAATATATTTTACACGAATAACAACGTTATATCATGTGGCATGAGAGTACATATTAACATAATAAAATGTGCATCTATCAATGTACTTACGAAAGTAATCATATAAAATACACATCTATTGATATATTATTACATGTTCTTATTAGGACACAGGTTAGCATGACCCTATTTAAATACTAGTTCAGTAGGGTAGGGTATGTATTACGAGTCAAAATTTATGTTTCTTTTATCAATATTTTTTGTGAATTAAAAAAATATATCATATGATTCGCGATTTGGTTATCATTTGAAAATTTTCTAAATTTTGTATTCTAGATCTGATACAATAGTTGTATCACAACAAAAATAAGGAAAGTGCAAAGTTTACTACCAAAAATTTACATTTTTATATCCCTGCTAACATGGTCCCACCCGGTCCCTCCTTCCCCCAATCAAAGGATGCCACGTAGGCGATTGTAAAGCTTACAACCAAAATTGGTTGTAAGCATAGCATTTACCAAAAAAATATGCTAATCATATCATTAAATAAAAAATAATATTCCAAATGCTTGTGTATTATATGACAAAGTGTGAGCGTTCGTATTCATATTGAACCGAAATAGTCAAAATCGAATCAACTGAATTTCTAAAAATTTAAGCCAAAACATAACCGAAATTAGCTATAATCCAAACTGAACTGATTATTATTCGGTTTATTTTGGTTGTTAGGTTGATATATTTTATTATTTAATAGTCAGTCTCAAAGTTAAAATTATGGTTTAAATTACATTAAAAATTTATAATTTTTATACATATCTTTGTTGATTTCAAAGTTGGATCTAAAGTTACTATGTACTAAATTGTCAAGTTGGCCTTTATAAAACATACATATAATTATTATTTACAAAATATTCACAAAATAAAACATATTTCTAATCGCAAATATGCATAAATTGAGAATATTAATATTTGCAAAAATACTTGTTTAGTTTTTACCGAAATCTAAAACCAAAATCCAAAAGCGAATCGAACCCGATGAATTATTTTTATAGTATTTTAAAATCGAAACGGATATATATATATATATATATATATATATAATATATATATATACACACACTCTCTCTCTCTATTTCTCTCTCTCTCTCTTTGTAGTTATTCCCATGACTTTGACACTTCTTGATATTTAGTTTTTAAATTGTTTATACTTTATATCATTCAATAATATTTTAATAACATTGTTATAATTTTAAATTAATTTATTGACATATACATGTATCTATTCGGAACTATTAGATGTATAATTTATCTTTCACTCAAGACGTTTCTTAATCTTTTTTTTTTTTACAAAAACTACTACTTCCTTTTATTATGTATGTAGAATAAATTAAATAACTTGTTTGTCAAGAATTTAGGACCCAAATTTGCCATGGTGACAAGTCATTTATTACTAGACATTATATAATATAGTGAATATCGTTCAATGAAAAGTTAGCCGCTATCAACTTCAATGTGTTATACTTATGTGTTATCATGTATTGTTTCCAATACTTATATTGTTATGCCATTATATTCTTATAGGTGGCACCTGTGTTGTATCCAAACTCTACGGTTACATCTCAAAAGTTGAGAATGAGATATTTCGAAGATTACTAGTATGACTGTGCTGATCATCGTAGACTGGTAAGTACACAACCTAATCAACTTTTTATATATATTTGATGTGTTCGAACTTTACAATACATAACTTATGATAAATTAGTTCTATATATAGTTTTGGTGAAATTGAAATGTTTGAATAAACATATATCCTAAGAAAAATATAAAAACCAAATCATGGTATATAATACTTATAGCAAATAATTTTATTTTGAATATTTTAATTTTGGGCACTAATGAACTCCGAGAATTTATTGTGTTCTCTTTTAACCATCATCCCCTCTTTTTTATTGTTGATGTAACAATTTGAGTTATAAAAAGTTGCAATCACCTTTTTTCCTTAATAAAGAAATAACAAGGTAAAAGGCAAATAAATAACTAACATTAGTTTTTTTATTTTATCTTTTAAGGAAGGTTGCTTTTGCCTAATAATTAAGAAAATATAAGCTTAAATTACAACTTATAGTCAACGTTTAATAACAAATTACAAAACTCTAAAATAATAAGTTATTATTATGTATGTTTTTATAGTGATAATTAATTTTTAAATACACATTTATTTGTATGATATTGATGTCAATACTTTTGCAGCTTGCTATCACTTATGTCCAAGATAGCGGTCCTTTTGTGGGAGGCAGTGGTGATATTGTTGTGTGGAACCCACATGGGAGTCTCAAGATATGAGTATGAATTATGTTAGTTGTTTGGCACATAACGTATCCATTTATGTTGGTTATGGGGTATGTCTTTTTCTACTTTCCTTGGTACAATATTTTTCTCATTTTATTACCTTTTGAATCATAAGTTTTGCTTATTTACTAAGTATGTAATCATTTTTGAGTGTAGGTGTTTCCTAATTATTCTGGAGATACAAAAAGCAGAATATTTATTTATACGTCGGTAAGAACATTCTCTTATATATATACTAGTTATTTTCACGTGCATTACGTTAAAAAAGAAAAAAAATCTACAATATAATTGAATATAAATTCTAAATATAAATATATTTTAGTTATAATTTATTATAAATATATTTTAAAATTGTTGGATATGTGTTTAGATAGAATATTTAGTTATTAAAATATATTGTAGTTAGTTTAAATATAATTTAAATTCTAAATATTAAAGTATTTATACATATTAATGCAGTTAGTGGAATTTTAGGTTTTAGTTTTATTTTAAACAACCTGTGAAAATAACTACAGTTACGGGACTTAAGTTTTTTTTTAAACGAAATGGTTGATGAAATACACACGGCTTAGACGACTCAATATTAAGCCTTTTTGAAGCCCTTATTATTAAAATGTTTGCACATGTGATAACGTATATAAAAATATTATCCAATTATAGTCAATATCTCTTTTTTTAGCTCATGTGGTTAAGGCGGGAGATTTTCTTCTTGTTTGGTTGAGTTTGATTCCCCATTTTGAATTTATATAATAAATTTAAACTTTGTTTACATTTTCTTTGACATAATTTAAATTTTTTAAAGAAAATGGTTGATGATATACACGGCTTAGACGGCTCAAAATGAGTCGTTTTGAAGCCCTTTTATAGTAATAGAGACTAGTAACTGGTAATGTACATGTGCAAATGCACGTGCGAAAAAATGTTTAAAAATAAATATAAATTTATTATAAAAAAAAAAAAATTCAAACCTAGGGTTTGATCTCAAGCAACCAAAACAAATTACTTCATACCTTAACTACTTGAGTTAAAGTGCATAGTTATAAATATATCATATTAGCTAGTTAAATACTTAATTAATGTTTAAATAATCAGCGGAGTATTTAGGTAGTTATTTATTGTTATTTTTTAAATTTTTTAAATGGTTGATGATATTAACACGGCTTAGACGGCTCACTTTTGAGCTATTTTAAAACCTCTTTATGTATAGTAAATGCAGGTGCTTTGCATGTATAATAACAGATAATAAAAATATTGTCCAATTTTAGTTAAAAATTTATTCTAACTCATGGATTAAGGTGGAAGGTATTTTTTTGTTTGGCTAAGTTCGATTTCCCATAATGAACATATATAATAAATTAAACTTTTTCAACAAATTTTTACATAATTTTTTTTAAAAGAAAATGGTGATGATACACGGCTTAGACATCTCAATTTTGCCATTTTAAAGCCCCTTTAATAGTGTATATTTATAGAGAGAAAGAATCAAGATCCCCACACTTTTGCATCCCAAACATTCTCCTATTTATACTGTTTGATGGTACTTTAGTTATGTAATCTTAATCGTTGACGTAAAGTAAAGCACATGCAACGGATGTGAACATGGGGATAAAAAAATTGTGGAAATGCCTATCCTTCCTCATATATATATATATATTATATATAATATATATATATATATATATATATATATATAATATATATATATATATAAATATATATATATATATATCTCCCTTCTTATACGGGATAAGTTTACGGGATAGGCTAACTTTTTGGAGAGAAATAACACCTAATAAATAAATATGTTTCTCTTCAAAAAAAATTATCTTAAAAAATTAAATATCTCCTTTAAAAACAGACCTTTCTCTATCTTAAATTTTTTTATTAATTTCTAAATAGAGATGGATTAATTTATTTTTAATAGAGACATAAATTAATTTATTTTTAATAGAGATAGATTTAAAAACTAATATATCTTTAAAATAAATAAATATGCTGATTTTAATATTAATATTAATATTAATGTTAATATTGTAATATTAATGTTAGCATTAACGTTAATATAATTTTAATATTAATATTAATTTTAACATTAATTTAATTTTAATG